>CM042385.1:12806254-12853754 GCA_023634145.1 Thymallus thymallus
CGACGCACTCTCTCTCTCTCTCTCTCTCTCTCTCTCTCTCTCTCTCTTGTTTTACCCTAGAGGGTAGGCTACTACTACCTCATGGAAAGTTTAGTTGTATTGCAATTAGGGTGGACTGAGGACCAGAGCCATTTGCAGTCAAACTAAGTTAGAGCCTATGGCCCCGATGATAACTCTTTTTATGAGGGTCAATGCTTTCACTCAGCCTGTAGCTCTTCCATGAATAAATAAAGTACATAGCTTTAGTATACTGCATAGCTTGACATTCTGTACCTTGATGTTCAGACCAAAATACAAAATACATACTAGATTTGCTAACTTTGTGAAATTCTTTGTCAATTCTCCAGCATAAAGATCAAAGATCGACAGCGTCCTGACTGGTTGCGTCACTGTCTGGTAGGGCAACTGCTTGGCCTCCGACCGCAAGGCACTACAGAGGGCACGGCAAGTGATATCGGAGCGCCAAGTCAAGGTCCAAAAGGCTTCTTAACAGCTTCTACCCCCAAGCCAGAAGACTCCTGAACAGCTGATCAAAGGGCCACCAGACCCGTCTTTTACGCTGCTGCTACTCTCTGTTTATTATCCATGCATAGTCACTTTAACTCTACCTACATGTACATATTACCTCAATTACCTCGACTAAAATATGTATATAAAATCAAATGCCACAACATGAGGGATTTGATAAACAGATTTGGATTGAAATAAATAGCCACTGAATCTGTCCTGAACCTCACTACACATCCGGACTGTGCTCCTTCAAGGTGGAAGGACACGTCTTTCTTTGGGTCAATTTAGGGAATATCCCATTTGAATTGGCTAAGATGGCCAGGTTGAGAGGTTGTGCGGAGGTGGAAGGGGTGTTTGAGTGATAGACTGGCTTGCAGGGTCTACTGAGGGCTTGGTCCTGTTGACAGATATACTGCTCCCTTTGTGATCACCACTGTGATGGAAATGGCCAGGTGGAGTATGAGTGGCCGGCATGAAAACAATCTTCCACAGCTGTTTTGGGCTTTGTGAACTCGCTACGGAGCTTGGTTTCCAATTCTCTTCCGCTCCTTGTTGCCTTGTTGACGTAGTCTCTAAACTCGCAAACATGGCCTTATGGACTTAGCTCTTTATAACATTCTTTGTTTGGAAAAAATGTCCAGGCCACTATTAACACTCAACACTGTTGGTTGAGAGCTCTTAGCAACTGGTTTAGTCCTCTTTCCAGGGTGACGGATAGCAGTGGAACTGGTTTAGACCTTTTTCCAGGGTGATGGATAGCAATGGGAACTGGTTTAGACCTCTTTCCAGGTTAACGGATAGCAATGGGAACTGGTTTAGACCTCTTTCCAGGGTAACGGATAGCAATGGGAACTGGTTTAGTCCTCTTTCAAGGGTAAGGGATAGCAATGGGAACTGGTTTAGACCTCCTTCCAGGGTTAGGGATAGCAATGGGAACTGGTTTAGACCTCCTTCCAGGGTAACGGATAGCAATGGGAACTGTTTTAGGCGTCTTTCTGTCACAGGTTCTGTTTTATTTGGATGTTTTTTCCTTAGGTTACCGCTGGAGGGCACCCTTACCTTGTTTTCAAGTTTCCAGGTTAGCCTGATTATTACTTATTGGATTCACCTGTGTTTAATCACCTTCTCTGTTCACCTGGTTGCCTTGTTATTTAGGTTCCTCACTTGGCCTGTATCTTTGCTTAGGTCTCATGTCTATTAGTGTGCTGTTGGTCTGTTGCCTTATCTCTGTTAATTCTCTAAGTAAATGGGAACTGGTTTAGACTTTTTTCCAGGGTAACGGATAGCAATGCACCAAAACCCTTATTGGAGGAAAGCCTGTAGCCAGGTTGGCAGGTAAGGTTTGGGGTCCGGCTGCGGGGAACGCTGCGCCATGCGGACCAGGCTCTCGATACCCCAGACGAGTGTAGCTGCCAAACAGGAGGTAGGGAGGATGGTCTTTGGGTCAGACGTTGTAGCTGTCGAGCAATGCAAGCGAGAGAGGGCATCAAGCTTCACATTCTTGGACCCACGGCGGTAGGAGATGGTAAAATTAATATGAGTGAATAACAGAGATCAACGAGATTTTCCAGATTCTTATGGTCGAACCACACTAAGAATGGATGTGTCTCCACTCCTACAGTGCCATCTTGACCGCAAGAAGTTCCCGATTTCCTACGTCGTATTTAAGACGATGGGAGTGGAAGCGCAGGGAAGCAGCTTTTGGTCCTAGGTAGAACGCTGGGACAGGACGGCCCCCACTCCAACGTCTGAGGCATCGACCTCCACCACAAGCTGACGGGACGGGTCCGTATGGATTAAGATGTGGGCTGTGTGTTTAATTGATGCTTGAGATCCAAAAACGCCAGCATCTGGGGACCAAGTGAACCAAACCTTGGGTGAGGTGAGTGCAGAGAGGGGGGAAGCCAGGGTGCTGTAGCCTTGTTAGGATCCATCTGAATGTTCCTTGGAGCAATGACGTATCCCAGAACATACAGTGGAGCGATGGAATTTGCATTTCTCAGCATAAACAAACAACTGGTTCTCCAGGATACTCTTGAGCTGAACGGGAAAAGACAAGGATGTTGTTGAGGTAGACAAACATGTCACGGAGCACTTCATTGACCAGGGCCTGGAACACTGCGGGAGCGCTTGCCAGTCCGAATGGCATAACCAGGTACTCATAGTGCCTGCTAGCCGTGTTAAAGGCTGTCTTCCATTCGTCTCCTTCCCGTATCCGAACCAGATGGTTGGCATTCCGAAGGTCCAACTTCGAGAATATGGTCGCCCTCTGGAGATACTCGAAAGCCGAGGAGAGGAGTGGTTGAGGGAAAATCTACCAAGTAGTCTGCCACACTACGAGAGTCTTGACACAGCCGAAGTAGCTTTCGAGCCGCCTCTCTCCCGGACACCGGAGAATCGAACACCTTCCTTACCTCCGCCATGAAATCCTCCAGACTAAGGCAAACAGTGGGTTGTTGCTCCCACACCGACGTAGCCCAGGTAAGCGCCATCTGGACATCAGCGTTATAAGATACGCTGTCTTTGAACGATCTGAAGGAAACGAAGAGGGTGTTGCTCGAAGATGAGGGAGCACTGGGAGAGAAACACCCGGCAGATCCCCAGCATATCACTCCAGAGGAGGTAAGCGGGGTTCTCAGAAAAACGGGGTAGGCTGGGGAGAAACCGCTAGTACTGGGAGTCTGGAAGGTCTGGAAGGTTACCGTTGTGGATTGCTGCCTAGTAGATAGTCCGCAGAATTTTTCTAACAATGCATTGAAGGCATGGTCATGGCATTCTGCCAAGGCATGGAGTTCCTCCACAAGGGTATGAAGTAACTCCTTGTGTCTTCCAGTGGTGGCTCCTTGGAGGGAGACAGGGTTGCGGAGCTGGTCCGAGTCTGCTGGGCCAGTCATGGCCATAGTTCGTACTATCCTGACTCAGGATATGACCCAGATGCAGACACAGGAGGCGGATAGTTCGATTCTCTGAATACTTATTATAACGAAGGGGCAGGCAAATGGCAGGTTGAGGGCAGTGTTTGTGTTCAATGCTTTGTTCTCTCAGCATTTTGATGTTATGTTTCTGTACATTCCATTCAACATACCGTAAAACTTCAATTAATAGCCCAGGTGTTTATTTGCTTAAATCATTGAACACAACAGGCATTTATTATAGACAGGCTTCAATTTCAGCCAGGCATCTTAATGCACACAGCTTTTGCTCATTTGCATAGTTAATTGTTTAATTCCAGCATTCACTTCCAGCATTTTTATCAGTTTTTTCATTTCCTGCACTAATGTGTTATAATTTACACACTGTGTCACTTATTTTGTCTTTAGTACGTTTCCGTGACAGAATAATGATGTTCCTCTTTGACAGTGCATTTTCGTCAGTTCTTACTTTCTAGGGGTCTCTACTCCCGAAGTTGTTGACTGTTTTTGTCCTTGCTTGTTAAGTAGCAGTTCTCAGCTGACGATAAAAACTGAAGATTTACAGAATTATTTTGAGTCATTACTGAATTATTTAATGTAACAAATTAAACATTAAATCTTCTAAACAATTGATGGTAATTCATGGTAATCTCATAAACAATTAATTTAGACCCAGCGTTTATTTGAAACAGGCGTTTAGTTGCCCGCCAATTAAAATGGACAGGTGGCTATTGGAGACTGCATTTATTGAAGTTTTGCAGTAACATACCTTTCTATGTAAAAGAAGTGAGCAATACATCTGTGACACATAGAAACATGTCAATGTGACTCGCATCTGTGTAAATAAACAATGGGCCGAGGGCCGATCCCTGATGCGCACCACCACAGCGGAGTAGTCACTTTTTTTCACTGAAACACCTATACCTGTTCCACCGTCTGGGTTTCAACCTGATGAATGACATCATAGCCTGCGGCGGCTCAGAGCTGGGCCATTTGTTAAGAGATAAGAAAGACTTCCTGGATTAGGGAGGTAGTTGAGGTACATCTCCAGAGAGCCAGTTTGTTTGGGTAAGGCAGCTCATTCATTACGGCTAAAACTGTGGGAGGTTGGGAAGCCAACTTGTCTCCCAGGAGCCACACCAACATGTACTTAACCCGTCTGCAAATGCACTCGCTTCCCATTGACACCTCCGATGCATTATTGTGAGTTGTGCATGTGGCATAATGCATTGGATTTAACAGCGTTTGGGACCTGCCTAAGATCTAGAGAAATTATTGAAATGTATGAAACAGTTGAATTGGATGTCACATATTTAAATGAATATACATTTCATATTTGCAACAAAAAAGAGAAAAGTACAGAAAATACATGTATAGTTCAAAATAATATTTATTAGAAATGAATACAGGTCATTTTGAGGAAACCTGTTTAAAAAAAACAAAAGATAATGAAGAATGAAGAAACTGTGGGTGGCCCAGCACTACCTCTTGGCAAGCGAACATGGTTTAGAATGATTAAGCACTTACTGCCTGTGTCATTTTGAAAAATGCTGCCTGACCATACTGTTCATATCCAGGCTCTGAGGTCAGAATCCTGCAGCCAGACACGCTTATCACAACACAAGATAGGCCTAACTTGAATGACAGCACGTAAATGGTTTTGATCCATGCAAATTGAGAAGTCATCCTTCAGTAGCAAAAGGAAACATCATGGAACAGCAACCTCATGTTGAGTATTATAACAAAGGCACATTATAGAGGCAATAGTAAAATAAACATCATGATATTCAGATGTATAGATGTAAAACTGGTAGACTGATCAATCGTTTGTATTAGAAAGCACTCTTCCAGACACAGTGAATGCTGGTGTGCTGTTGTGTAGTGTGGCTGTGTCTGTGTAGACCACTGTTTGCCCCAGTGTATGTGTCTGTGTGTGGCCACTGTTTGCCCCAGTGTATGTGTCTGTGTAGGCTGCTGTTTGCCCCAGTGTATGTGTCTGTGTAGGCTGCTGTTTGCCCCAGTGTATGTGAAGGTGTAATTAGATGTAGTGTTGTTTGAGTCCCTATTAATCCTGAGCTGATTGGTGGAATTTTCATCAGGACTCCGTTGAGAGAGAAAGAAAGGGATGGAGAGAGGGAGAGAGGGAGAGAAAGAGAGAAACAGACAGATATACAGACAGAGCCTCGCATTCTGTCTCGTCAAGAGACCAGCCAGTCGTCGGACCCCCATCCCAACACCCATCCCCCCCCCCCCCCCCCCCCCCCGGGCCAATGAGAGCCCGGCCCCGAGGTCACCTGACTCACCAGACTAATCCTGAATCTGCCTTGTAGATTAGCACTTTCCCATTCGCAGCCACTCCAGCCCAAGCCCGGTAAATCCCAAGGTAAATGTCAGAGCTTCCTGTAAGTGGGAGAGCACAGCGTTGTAGAGTGGATTACGGAGAATGGGATAATATTTGGGAGCGTATCACCATCGTGATTAGGGTGAGGATAAACATTAAAGGCTGTATTTTGCGTTTTTTTTCTCACCCAAACCCAATGGCTGAGGCCCTGATCTGTTTGGTCTCTGATGTCTGTCTTATCTTGCCCAAATTAATTGTTGAGTACTTGTCACTTTGGGTTCATCAGTATTTAGATTGTGGTATAATCAATTGAGCACACATTGTTTGTATAAAACAAAGAGAATACAATCAACACTCATTATATAGATATACCAACATATCCGATACCTGATTTTAAAATGATGCATTGAATTTGTGTGGCTCTGAAAAGGATGTCACAATATTATCAATGCAACCCTTACCTGAAGAGTTTGGTTTCTAAGTTGTAGTAACATCATAGCTAGCACTTGTATAATACTGTCAGAACACACTCTTGCTTTTAGAGATGGGTCATAATAACTGAATACTGCACAGATCTCTGAACCTCTTCTGTAATACAGTGTTGGATAATGGATAGGGAGGCAGCCTCTCTACTGTATATGGCACTGTTAAACTTGAGTTGTTCTGACTGGCCTCTGTTACAGAGGAAGTGGAAGAAGGAGTTAGAATCTGGTCCTCATTACCACATCCAGCCTCAGAAATATAGTTATACAGACAACAGGTCTATATAAGTTAGTTATGCTATCAACAGGACTATATTTGTTAGTTATGCTAACAACAGGTCTATATCAGTTAGTTATGCTAACAACATGGCTATATTAGTTAGTTATGCTAACAACAGGTCTAAATCAGATAGTTATGCAAACAACAGTTCTATATTAGTTAGTTATGCTAACAACAGGTCTATATCAATTAGTTATGCTAACAACAGGTCTGAATCAGTTAGTTATGCTAACAACAGGTCTATAAAAGTGAAAGAACTAGGAGGGGGCTAACGATCACAAAGACCACTATAGATAGAGGGACTTTGGTGTTTTTTTCACGTGGGGAGTTTTCTTTTTTCCAAGTATTGTCAGGGAGTCGGGGAACATGGGTGGGGTGGGTGGGGGTTAAGGGTGGAGCAAAGGCAAGCATGTTATTGTAACGAAGATCACATGGGAGTCAAGCAGAGGGCAGTAGGCCTATCGCACGCTACGTTGTGATTCACAGAGGCCTAAACACGAACCCTGGACCCCGCTCTTTGAGAAAATAACTTTAGTCAACTTGGAGCTTGAGGATGATGGGAAGAAAAAGTGCATCACCTCAAACACACACACACACACACACACACACACACACACACACACACACACACACACACACACACACACACACACACACACACACACACACACACACACACTGTCAAAGCAGACATAACATTTTACCTTAGAGACTAAACATAGAGAGCATAGCATATGTGATGACGAGACAATATATTGTGTTATCCAAACGTGGACGAAATAGACAATGAGCATTATTATCATATCACTGTGATAACAATTTTTGATTGCAAATGACAGGGGCATGGTTGGGTACATATTAAAGCAATTACCTTTTAATTGCTTCATAGTTATTATACGCTATGAGTATGTACTTTAGCCCCACCTGTACCCAGAGAAAACCCCACCCACCCATTAAGACTGACTGATGAACCTTCTTGAGTCAGTGTCTGACCAGACTGGTCCCTTACTGAACCTTTTTTAATGTTGCATGCAAATATGGGTGATGACTTCATACTCTGCTGGGATATGGCTTTACCTCCTAGAAGGGCTGGCCCTCCGCGAACGGCTCTGGGCTGGGAGTCGTCACTGCATTCTTCTCCATGTACTGAGGGCCAATGAGACAACTGGCCACCACACCCTAATAAAACACAGGTGTTGAGAGACAGATGGGGAAGGAAGGAAAGAGAGAGAGACGTTGAACTGACGTCTGTGCCCAGTGGGATAGTGATGACTATCTGACTCCAATTTCATGCCGGGATTACGCAATTAAGTATTGATGTCAATGTTTGATTAAAATATTGGAAAATGAAAGAAGAGCACACAAGCTGGCAGCAATGGTTTAAATCCTTAATACTGAAACACAATGTACATTAATTCACTATCCAATTAGGTTTCAAGACATAGCAAATCAAATGATTATTTCATAAAACATGATGAAGTTAACTTCGATGCTCATTAGATATTTCCCTGAACTCAATTGTAATATTGTCTGACCCGCATTTACTTTGGTCTGAATTACTAATCAAGTCCACACGTCCTGTGTTTGACGAAAATATGACCTATTCACTAAGCGTATTCTCTTAAAACACATGAAGTTTCTTCAAGAAATAAAAAACAAAAGAACAAGAGAGTGAAGGGTCAAAGCACAGAAGAGTCAGAACAAGTCATTTTGTCTTTCTTTTTTTTCATCTGGGAAGGAGTGTGCGTCCGTTGGAAGTGGAAGAAAACGTGTTGCCCCCTCTGGGGACAAACTTTGTGTTTTTCCAGCAAACCATTATCCCGAGTGGGAGAATAACTTTGGGGAAACATAACCTAACCTTAGCAGCAGACAGACAGCGTAGGCATAGGACGGGACACAGATGAGCCTGGACCAGCAGAGTATGTACATAGCAATTATATCTCTCAGCACGCAGCAGTCTACATAGCTAAAACACACTTATAGGGTCACAGCCCATAGGGATGAGGTTTTCCCATTACAACATCATCAAACACTGCCGTTTATTTAAGGAGATATAGGATTCTCACCGCTACTGTTGACTCTTCCTGATAATAATTTGGAACCAAAGAGAAAAAGAAAACAATAATCTCTGAAGAGATGAATTATCAGCACAGGTCAAGAGTTCTGTGTATGTACATACCTTTATTTGTTTGCAGAGGGAATTGGGATGTGAAACGAACAGGTCCATGTTCAGTTCACTCTTGGCCCTTTTGAATGGAACTGAATTCATACTCAATTCATACTGCAAAAGTTGTTGCTTTTTTTCGAAGTACTATCATGAACAAACATGAGATCCATGTTCAAATGAATAAACTGATTCATAGAATAAATAATCAAATAAAGACATATTGCTATGGTTGCACATTTTAGACAAACAATAAACCATTTTCCAATCTCTCCCTTAGCCTTAACCCAACCCCATTTTATTTTGACGTATCAGAACAGATTCTACTGAAACAGTCAGGAGACAGGCTCATTTGTTTCTCACACCTACTCTAATAAATAAATCAACAGGAAAGCCATGCCCTGTAGAAGAGGGTCAGCCAGTGGTCCAAACCTCAGGACAGTCAGTCCACTGTGTACTGCATGACCTCCTCATATAGTTGATCTCCCCCAAACACCCCCTCCACCCCCCACCTCTGTCCCAACCACCCATCTCCTTCTCCTTACCCCTCTCTCTGTCACCCCTCTCCTTCTCCACACCCATCTCTCTGTCACCCCTTCTCCTAGCATGCTCAATGGGGGTTGCCTGTTCATTGGTGAGTGTGTGGTGAATGAAAAGCAGGTCCTCCTATATCCCTGGAAGGCCAAGACATGGCAGATTACGATTACTCGAGTGGCATAATATGCAGCTGGAGTGGGTTGATTATTGTAGCTTTCACAAAATCGGGGATGGGTCCACTCCAGCATCCTCCGGTAACATTCCAGACACAGTCCCCCTTGTAATTAGGCCATTTCCCATTCATGAGGGAAAACCCAGAAAAGACATTGATGACAACTGATAGTGTTTTAGTCAACTGAGTCATCCACAAATCCACGAATGAGTAAAATTTTTAGTGCATCAGTAATATCCGTATTTGCATAACAATATTTGCTTACAAAAAACCAAGGCCTATTTTATGAAAAGTGTATCCCTCCTGGATGTCTCACCATTGGTCAAAAGACCCCTATCCATCTACCCCAGACACAGT
The DNA here is from genome assembly GCA_023634145.1 of Thymallus thymallus. Classification (NCBI taxonomy): domain Eukaryota; kingdom Metazoa; phylum Chordata; class Actinopteri; order Salmoniformes; family Salmonidae; genus Thymallus; species Thymallus thymallus. The sequence goes on from CM042385.1 coordinate 12,816,010, forward strand.
GCCCCTCCCCACACACGGCAACAGTCAGATGTGTGTCTCACCGTGGCAATTTGTTAACCTCTAGCCAGTGAACCCCGCTGACCACTGGAGCCCTCTCTGGAGCACCGTATGATTGGACACAGGAGGAGAGCAGCAGAACACCCGCTGCAGACACACACGCATGTGCACGCACACACACATACACACAGACACAGACACACACACACTCAACATTCAAAGCATGCTTAGAGGAGGAAATAAAGTTGCAGAAGTACAATCCTTTTGAGACTTTCATTATTTCCCCTAGCCATGAGAATTATCGTATTTATATTTGTAGACCTAAATTATGTTTATGCATAATAATCTAGACTTACAGTATAATATAAAGCATCTCGATCACTCTCACATGGATCTACTGTCAGCTGTCTTTATAAATTTGGACATGATGAATTCAAAGGCAAGACAAAACAGTGTTCAGAATAGCTTTCCGATTGCTTACTGTTATGCAATATATTGCTTTTGAAGTGAAGTAATGCAACTGAGCAGTGTATTTCTTCACTGGCTATTATTTAATATTGTTTGTGTATACTGAATTACAGTATACACAGGGCCCCTCAGGGAGTCGAGGCGGCAGACAGAGCACTGTCGTGCCATCTCAGGTGAGTCAGCACCGGACTCATTTAGAGCTCCCTGTTGCGCACATGTTTGTGTGTATTGTTTTTCCGGAGTGTTCCCTGCATTCCCAGCATAGGGCGCTAGTAGATTCAGGCGCAGCTGGAAATTTCATAGACCGGGCGTTAGCTCATAGGTTAGGGATCCCCATTGTGTCTCAGAGTGTCCCATTCCCCGTACATGCCTTAGATAGTCGACCTTTGGGGTCGGGGTTGATTGGGGAGGTCACAGCGCCACTAAGAATGAGGACGCAGGGGGATCATGAGGAGAGTATTCAGTTATATCTAATTGATTCTCCTGCGTTTCCCGTGGTGCTGGGCATACCCTGGTTGGCCCATCATGACCCCAAAATTTCGTGGCAACAGAGGGCTCTGAAGGGATGGTCCCGAGGGTGCTCGGGTAGGTGTGTGGGTGTTTCCGTCGGTGCGACTACGGTGGAGAGTCCAGACCATGTACCCACCGTACATATTCCCTCAGAATATGCCGATTTGGCTCTCGCTTTCTGTAAAAGGAAGGCGACCCTATTACCACCTCATCGACGAGGGGATTGTACGATAAATCTCCTGGTAGACGCGGCACTTCCTAGGAGTCACGTGTATCCTCTGTCCCAGGAGGAGACGGAAGCGATGGAGACATACGTCTCCGAATCACTGAGGCAGGGATACATTCGGCCCTCTACTTCACCTGCCTCCTCGAGTTTCTTTTTCGTGAAGAAGAAGGAGGGAGGTCTGCGCCCGTGTATCGACTATAGAGGGATAAATCGGATCACTGTGGGGTTCAGCTACCCGCTTCCCCTCACAGCCAGTGCTATCGAGTCGATACACGGGGCGCGCTTTTTCACGAAATTAGACCTCAGAAGCGCTTATAATCTGGTGCGTATCCGAAAGGGAGATGAGTGGAAAACGGCATTTAGTACCACGTCTGGGCACTATGAATACCTCGTCATGCCGTACGGGTTGAAAAATGCTCCAGCAGTTTTCCAAGCTTTTGTTGATGAGATCTTCAGGGACCTACTCGGGCAGGGTGTGGTGGTGTATATCGACGATATTCTGATATACTCCGCCACACGCGCTGAGCATGTGTCCCTGGTACGCAAGGTGCTTGGGCGACTGTTGAAGCATGGCCTGTACGTCAAGGCTGAGAAGTGTTTGTTTTTCCAACGAGCCGTCTCCTTTTTAGGATATCGCATTTCCACGTCCGGGGTGGAGATGGAGGTAGACCACGGTAAGGAAGTGCAGCGGTTTTTAGGGTTTGCCAACTACTACCGGAGGTTTATCCGGGGCTTTGGCCAGGTAGCGGCTCCCATTACCTCACTGCTGAGGGGGGGGCCGGTGCGTTTGCGATGGTCAGCCGAGGCGGATAGGGCGTTTAGTCGTCTGAAGGCTCTGTTCACCTCGGCCCCCGTGTTGGCGCATCCGGACCCCTCTCGGTCCTTCATAGTTGAGGTAGACGCATCCGAGGCTGGGATAGGAGCTGTGCTGTCTCAGCGTTCGGGGACACCACCTAAGCTCCGCCCCTGTGCCTTTTTTTCTAAGAAGCTCAGCTCGGCGGAGCGCAACTATGATGTGGGGGATAGGGAGTTGTTAGCTGTGGTGGGAGCCCTGAAAGTGTGGAGACATTGGCTTGAGGGGGCTAAACACCCCTTTCTCATCTGGACTGACCACCGCAATCTGGAGTACATCCGGGCGGCGAGGAGACAGAACCCTCGCCAGGCAAGGTGGGCCATGTTTTTCACCCGGTTTGATTTCACACTCTCATACTGACCGGGTTCACAGAATGTGAAGGCAGACGCACTGTCCCGGGTGTATGACACAGAGGAGCGGCCCATCGATCCTACTCCCATCATCCCTGCCTCCCGCCTGGTGGCACCGGTAAGATGGGAGGTGGACAGGGAAATCGAGTGGGCTATGCGCTCGGAAATTACCCCCACTCAGTGTCCCGTTGGGCTCAGGTATGTTCCGGCCGCTGTCCGTGACCGCCTGATCGTGTGGGCCCATACCTCACTCTCCTCTGGTCATCCTGGCATCGCCCGGACGGTGCGCTGTCTGGATGTAAAGTACTGGTGGCCCACTTTAGCTAAGGACGTGAGGGCTTACGTTTCCTCCTGCTCGGTGTGCGCACAGTATAAGGCGCCCAGACACCTGCCCAGGGGGAAATTACAACCGTTCCACAGCGACCGTAGTCACACCTGTTGATGGATTTTGTGATGGACCTCCCTCCGTCACAGGGTAACACTACGATTCTGGTTGTTGTGGATCGGTTCTCTAAGTCCTGTCGCCTTCTTCCTCTGCCCGGCCTCCCGACGGCTCTACAGACCGCGGAGGCCTTGTTTACCCACGTATTCCGGCACTACGGGGTGCCTGAGGACATCGTGTCTGACCGAGGTTCCCAATTCACGTCTAGGGTGTGGAGGGCGTTCATGGAACGTCTGGGGGTCTCGGTCAGCCTTACCTCAGGGTTCCACCCCGAGAGCAACGGGCAGGTGGAGAGAGTGAACCAAGATGTGGGTAGGTTTCTGAGGTCGTATTGCCAGGACCGGCCGGGGGAGTGGGCAGCGTTCGTCCCCTGGGCTGAGATGGCCCAGAACTCACTCCGACATTCCTCGACTAACCTCTCCCCTTTCCAATGCGTGCTAGGCTACCAGCCGGTTCTGGCACCATGGCACCCGAGCCAGACCGAGGCTCCTGCGGTGGACGAGTGGTTTAAGCGCTCGGAAGAGACCTGGAACGCAGCTCACGTGCACCTGCAACGTGCCGTGAGAAGGCACAAGGCGAGCGCAGACCGCCACCGCAGTGAGGCCCCGGTGTTCACACCGGGGGATAGGGTCTGGCTCTCGACCCGAAACCTGCCCCTCCGCCTGCCCTGCCGGAAGCTGGGCCCGCGTTTTGTGGGGCCGTTTAAAGTCCTGAGGAGACTGAACGAGGTGTGTTATAGGTTACAGCTCCCCCCCGACTACCGTATTAACCACTCGTTCCATGTGTCTCTCCTCAGGCCGGTGGTGGCTGGTCCACTCCAAGGCCATGAGGTGCTGGAGGTCCCTCCGCCCCCGCTGGACATCGAGGGGGCTCCGGCGTATGCGGTTCGAGCCATCCTGAGCTCTAGACGTCGGGCCAGGGGACTCCAGTACCTCGTGGAGTGAGAGATGCTGGGTGCCGGTGGAGGACATTCTAGACCCTTCCCTTCTAAGGGAGTTTCATCGCCTTCATCCGGGACGCCCTGCGCCTCGTCCCCCGGGTCGGCCCAGAGAACGACGTCGGCACGCTGCTGGAGCCGCGCGTAAAGGGGGGGGTACTGTCACGACTTCAGCTGAAGTTGGTCCCTCCCCTGGGTCGGGCTACCAAAGGCGGTCGACGTCACCGGAGTTCTAGCCGCCACCGATCCATTTCACAGTTTACGTTTGTCCTGTCTCATCGCACACCCGGTTCCCATTCCCACTAATTTGTATGTTGACTATTTATTCCCTCTGCTCCCCCATGGTTCTTGTCCGTGATTGTTACGTGTCAGTGTATGTTCGTTGCCATCGTAATAATTAAAGTCATTGTTTCGCATCACGCCTGTCTCCCTGCGCCTGCTTTCCCCCATTCCGCGCTCATCGCGCACCATATATCTGACAAGATTAAAGCAGAGCTATTACCATTGTTTTTCAATCTTCTATTGCTTGGCCAAGGGAAACGGGGGTTATTAAATGGTAGTTCATTTCTTTAATGCTTTATTATTCCGAGCACAAAACTGTCTCGTTGCTAAGTCTGAGAGCAAATGTTCGACGGCAATGCATATTCATATGTTTAACGTACAGACATGCATTCTTAATGATCCAGGATTGGACTTAAATGCAATCAGCTTATTAATGCTGCGTGCCATGCCTGTCTCTACCAGACACCAACAGAAACCACTATAAGACTTTTAATTAAGCACATTCGATTACTCCACAATGAATAATTAAATGTGTGAGTGAAAGTGAGAGATGCAATGTTAGAGTCAAAAATTACAACAATTTAACAACATTTTTGTGGATATTTCACTTGTCAATGTGTTACCCTTTATTTTTTGTATGTTTGATGATATCCAATGAACTGTCATAAAAGCAGCTTTTTTTGTGTGTGTGTGTCTTTTTTGGATCCATGAGCAGAGGGTAAAGCTGTGCTAGTCTTTTCAACCAGAAAGCCACATAAGATTGATTTAATACTGCACAGTACCATCGACTGTCTCTAAGTATACACAGCCTTTGTCACAATTTACAATACATCTTCCTCAAGAGAGTCCTAGAGAGAGAGAGAGAGAGAGAGAGAGAGAGAGAGAGAGAGGTAGACTTATAGCTAAATGACACCACATTTGTGGTATAGTGCATTTGCATCCTTCTATCATGATTACATAACACTTGAATCGAAATGGAAACGCTCATAAAAGTGTATCTTAATTGACCCAGCTTTGTGCCATCTAGTTTATGCAGACAGGCACACTTTGACCTTATACCAAGTACCCAAGTATACACCATCTGCTCTAAAGCATAATAGAAGCCAAATTAAACTTGAGGAGGGAGAGAGGATGAAACTCAGCAGAGCCCCACACAGAAGTTATGAGCTGCTAGAAGTTAGAGAGATTTACAACAATCCAAAACATAGCAAAGTGCTAGACGCAATTAATGGACTGTATCATAAACATCTGGATACATTTACTGTCCGAGCTAGCTTTATAAAAGCCACTTAAGCCATTTTTAGTGCTGTACTAAAAGCTCCTTTTAAGATGATAACGTATACCAAAATCAGTCAAAATTATACACTGACGAACACCAGTCCCTGCGTGATACGTTTCCAAGCTAGGTACGTTGTCTCATCAGAAACAGGACAGGAGCTTGACGCTGGATAAAAAGACGGGTGGAATTTCGTTCTCGACATGTGCTTTTTCAAGCCTTAACATTACCCTCTTTTATAATATCCATGAGATTCCTGTCACTTGGGTTGAATAAATAACATTAACCAGCCTTGAAAGCCAGGTTAGAGGCAGAAGACACATGTCTAAATACAGGCCAGGCAGCATTCAACAGCAAAAGACAGGGGTAATGGTTGAGTGGTCGTTTATATATATTATTAATGATTTTCCCCTCCCTGTCATTTTGGACGGGGCGTTAGACAAAAGGGTCCCTTCTCTCCTGTTTGCGTGGCAGCAGCGCTAGCTCCTCAAACAGACTGCAATTTATTCCTCTGCAGTTTGTCTGTCAAGGCTAGCTCTGACAACATAATCCCGAGCTAATCTGCCATGTTCAGTTTTTCTTATTGGCTCTCATGCAAAGCGCTCCGCCAAATCCCGCTACCTGTCAGTTGGGCCTTGCGCGGGGAGCCCAGACGAGCTTCCAGGCAGGCCCACTGCAGTGGCTCCCGTGGTGGGGAAGAGAGGGAGCAAGAGAGAGGGAGGAAGGCATGGTGCCTGGGTAGACTTAACCCCTGCCTCCCTCTCTGTAATCCACTGTAAACAGCCAGAGCCTTAGCAGGGCTAACTGCCCTAATCAAGCTCAGAGAGCACCCAATCGCTATCACACACATCACCTTAAGAACTAGAGATTTAAGCATCCTTCCCAGTGTGTGTGTGGGGGCTAGTTGGAAGGGAGGGTGAGAGGGGCATATTGACAGGTCCTAATCCCCAAGGAGTAGCCAGAGGTGGCAGGGGAAAGCAGAGTTGGGTGTCCATACACCTGCCTACTGCTGCTGGAACAACTAGCGCAGGTACTCCTTGAGTGATTATAGGTGCTTAAGTATTACTAATGGGGAAAAATGACAACATTGCACTTTAATGTGATTTACCTACCCAATAAAAACATATTTACTGACACAATTTAATATAATTAATTATACCAACATCTGAGATTTTGCCCACATAATATTTTCAATGTTCAAAATATTTCACATATTTTACAAAGAAAGAAAAAATACATAACATTACTCACTCATCATCCAGTTGCATCGATTAAGATGGAGGTACGCCTGGACAATTGGCAGAGAATTCCAACAAAGCACAGCGCATCCCAACGGAGAAACATGCAGTCAATAGTCTAACAGGCCTCTGAGATCTAGCCAGCTCCATTTACATTTCCATCTCATCCTCCAAGACCCAAAATCCACAGGAAGAAGATATAAGGTCTGACCACAGCCGAAAGCAGAGGAACTAGAACTAAGCCAACCCCCCAACTCTAACAAATATTTGAGAAACAGACAATAAAACTAATCTCCCGGGTATGTATTCTTTTCCTTCTTTTTCACCCTTCCAAGTTGTAATGAACTGGTTAGGTAGGGTGTTGGATGGGTAGGGGGAGGGATTGAAGGGGAAAAAAAGAACACAGAGTCATACACACAGTCCCTTTTACTGATAAAGTAGAGACAAATGCATTTATCTTGGAGTGACAGGGTTGGTTGATCACTAGATCGCAAGGTAGCAATGGGGGGCAGTGACCTTGATTAGTTCTCGTCAGTGGATGTCGGAGTATCAGGTTGAGTGGACAACATTAGTGCAGTACATCACCTTCCCTGTGAAATATAGTCATCATGCAGTCATTAATAACCACTAAGTGTCAACATTAGTTACTACAGATAGTGTTCTCAACATGTAATGTTATGGTGTTCTGTATGAGCTTCTCAGTCCTCTGGGTACTGCAGTCTCCTTCTCAATTCAGGTGTTGTTTATCTTAACTTGCATTGGCATAATTCATCCCTTTCAGAACACATTGTATGACTATCTGTATGGGGTGCTAACTGACTTAGGGCACTGATGTGTTATAGGCATGTCTTGTCAATACAAGTGGGGCTCTGGGGTGGGGTGAATTTGAGGTGGCACATGAAGGTTGAGTGTAGAGGTCCAGGTCTGGCTTCTGTGACTCCTCAGTCTGTTCTTGGAGGGCTGCTATCTCTCCTTCCATCTCTTCCCTTCTCCAGGACTGTGGGAAAGCTTTGGGCAAATATGTTTGCCACTTCAAACCCCGAGATAACATCGGCCCACAGGGGCGGAGCTCCCAAGAGTGTGGAGAAGGACGAGTGGGGTGGTGGAACCGCAGGGAAACGTGAACACGACATGTCAGTGATAAGGGTCCTCCAGTGGGTTAACACCAGAGCTTGTACCAAGGATTGGCCTGAGAAGCCCTCTTAGAAGCCCTGGCATCTGCCCGATAGCAAAAGCCTGAGTGCTCATACACACCCCTATTGCACACGACAGGATGGGATGGTGGTATGGTATGCTATCAGAGACACAAGGAAATGTGGAAACCCTTTTACCATCCATGAACTACTACTACTACTACTACTACTACTACTACTACACTATTGGGTGGGGTGAATGTGATGTAACACCACCCACTGACCCCCTACGGAATAGTCCTGACATTGCTGCTCTGGGGGGAATTTTACACCCCACTTAAGGCATCCTCATGCTTCCCATCTGAAACAGTGCGGAACAGTTTGTGCATATATTATGATGACATTTAGTGCATTTTTTGTTAGTTTTGGTCCTTGGCAAGGGTTTTTTCGGCTGTTCATGCACCCCAAAAAACATCTTGAGGCAAGTCGAAGATCGGTAGCCGAAGTCTACGCCCCTTCGCAGTGATTGGTTTAATGATAGACGATTCATTTACAAGTCGAGTTATTGCACCAAACAACTTAGTCAGATCTCGTCTGCAAAAACGTCAACATTTCTGGCAGATTTATTGAGTTATCTTAGATGATTTCTGATCATTATTAAGAAGTGTATACTGGCTACGGTGTCTCAAGACAGACAAATTGTACTCTTCTCATTTTTCAAGCGAAGGTCTTTTAAGGGAGAATGTGAGGCACAGACGTTCACCTCGCCTAGCCAAGTTCTGCTAGGAGCAAACTGAACCTAGTATGCAGACACGTTTAGGTGTCACACTCCATGTGTCATATCCTGTTGGGAATGTTGGGGGGAAGCACACTTGTTCTTACAAAGGTGACAGGGAAATGATTCCTCTTGACAGTAGTAGGATTAGGGCACAAAGGCACCACTCAGAATACTGCCAGAGGTACGTACAGTAATAAAACGTTTTGCTGATTAATTCTGTACTCCATTAAGAATGAACAACACCATATTTTGATCTAAGTATACTGTTTCAAGTACTGTGGAACACAACAGGGAAGTATGTAGGCAGATATGAAGAATAAATATGGACAAAGGAGACCACAACATTTATTTTGTTACACCTAAATTATAAGGTCAATTCTATATAGATTTGACACAATAATACCATAGAACTTTGATATGGCTTACACTCAAACTCATCTTTCAATTTATCTGTGAAACTCATACTGGGTTCCTAAAGCGATATTGGTGAAAAATACAAGCAAACATTAACCCTTGACACTGGCTCTCATTGCCTATATTGCTGCACTATTATTCCATATCTCATATTTCATGCCCAGCACCCCACAAAACACAAAACAAATGCCACAGGATCTGGAAGACTTGAGCAAAGCAATAAAAAGTGAGTGATGGCCATTGATATTTCAGCCTGAAGAAAACCACCTGTCAGGTGCCTTTTGGCGGCTTTACGTAAATAGCGTAATAAATAGATCGATCACACATTGCGAGGGAGATTTATGTCACATTAAAGAGACGGGACTTTGAGCACCAGGCCCGCGTCGTCTCATTACTCAGAGGCCGCCCCCTCTGGGGAACGTGGCGTTGTCAGCAGGAAGGAGGACATAGAGTCTGGGGAGACAACACATGTGGCAGGGGCCAGAGCAGAGCAACAATCCAAAGATCCCAGACACTCCCTGGATGCCTGGCTGCCTGGCTGCCTGGCTGGGCGAGACCGGAGACATTCATCAATGTAAACTGCCAATTGGACTCATCTGACTGTGACAGGGATATGAATATCAAGCAGATGTGTGAACTCAAGGGTAAAAGACAAACTCACACCACCCAAGTGCCAGGGGTAGATACTGAAGTCAAGGTTGGTTGCAGAGGACATGTACAGTACTTTTCCCTCAGTTTCACGAGCCCTATTTGAGTGTAGCACTGTTTGATATCCATTGAATACATGTATTTCAAAACATGTGGGTAGCTGCCAAAAGAAAAAGCACATCAAGAGAGGTCAATTAAAGCCTCCATGCTACCCATTTTAATGAGGAGCTTGAACAGTTATTATTTTCTTGTAGTTATTATTGCATTGAAGTTATCACTTCAGTTTGATATGCTGTTATTTCTTTGCACAATGCTTATGGATTAAGAGCTCGATCCGCACTCCATTCCTCGGCTAAGAGATTTCATCCAGTGCTGGATTTAGGGTTTACTGGGGTTTATTCTTTTCTAAACCTCATATTCATTTAGAGCCAATAGGCTTTCAATTATTTAAACTTTGTCAACTAGGCTTGCCTATAGAAGGGGCCTGGTCCATGGTGCTCCGTTCACTTGCAACCCATGTAACAAAAATCCAATGGCTGTTTGCCAAGCCTCTGACCTTTCTATGGGTTTGTTTTATTTCCAGCGGTATACTCCAGTCCCCAGGATTTCCCCTACTACCTATTTCCAGTGGTATACTCCAGTCCCCAGGATTCCCCCAACTACCTATTTCCAGTGGTATACTCCAGTCCCCAGGATTTCCCCTACTACCTATTTCCAGTGGTATACTCCAGTCCTCAGGATTCCCCCTACTACCTATTTCCAGTGGTATACTCCAGTCCCCAGGATTCCCCCTACTACCTATTTCCAGTGGTATACTCCAGTCCTCAGGATTCCCCCTACTACCTATTTCCAGTGGTATACTCCAGTCCTCAGGATTCCCCCTACTACATCTCGGAGAGTGGCAAGGCCCAGGGCCTCAAGGCATGGACAGGAATCTTGATTTATAGGGAGTTGGGGGGACATTGGTGTCAGTGCTGGGATTCTGCCATAAGCTGCCAAATGGAGGTGGACAGCGGCCAGTGAGACCTGGTGCTCTGTTTGTGATCGAGGCGTCCAAGCTAGCATTAGCAAGTTGTCAATCGGCTGCCTATAGCCTCATAAATCAAATTCCCCAATGACCTTAAAGGTGCTGCATAGTTGCTTGGCATTGGAAGGAATGAGATCAGCATGACTCTTTAGGAGATAGGATTAAGGGCATTTAATTTTGGGTTGTAGTCGGATGTGATACACCGTGCAATATTGCACTGTACATTCGTTTTTCCATTCCATTTCGAGTGTCTCCCAAATAATCTATAAATGTAATCCTAAATGTGGATGACAAAGAACAAACACTTATGATAGATATGGTGTAGTGGTGTGCTGGCTATTTAAACAGATGAAAAATGAAAGTGACCGGCACAATGAGAGAAGAGGTCGTGGGGAGTAGACCTCTGGTGGCTTCTCACTACCAGCTGTTATAAAAAAAAAAAAAACTGTCAGATAATCCTCCCAAAGCCCCAGCAGTCAAACTGAAGCATTCTGGGTCTCGGCTGCGCTCATAAATGAAATACCACCTGCAACCAAAGCCACGCCGGAGAAAAAGTTATATTTAGGTAAGAACATAAAAGCGCATGATCCCTTGACAAAATAAAAGCTCCATGTGCTAATCTCGCCTGCAGAAGTCAATATTGTTGAAGTCTTGTGATGGTGATATACGATGGGGGGCTGAGACGAGCGCTCCGGCTAAGACGAACCGCTGTCAGTCTTATCTTTCGAACAGCGAAGATCCGTCCGTGTCAGGTGGATCATTCCGTATTGTCTCGCCATCTCACTTGTCTTTTATGAATGATGGAGATGGCCCTACGGAAGTATTTCAGAGGCAGGCTATGTCCGTGTTGAGACCACAGGACTTGTGTCGAACGCCGTCCATTTAAATTGACAGGATTAATTTCTTAATTATGACATGGTTGAACTCCCCTTTATTGACTATGCTGCTCGTTCAATTCCAACAACAATGGCTGTTATGTTATGGATAGTGGGCAGATCTCATTCATATTGGCTGTGGCCTTGGGAAGCCAAAGCAATTGACTCTTCCTGAAATGGCCCTCTCTGGAATATTGTAATGCGCTAGTATTACAGATGGCTCTAAAGATATGTCACAAGTGAGCCTACCAGAACACGGCATCTCCTCTATTTTCATCAAGTACAGTCAACTCACTTAGCACTTCATCTTTCTGCAGTCCACACGGCGCTGGGCTCCCAAACATATGGCTCTGTGTGTTTGTGTGTGTGTGTGTGTGTGTATCTACTACAGTACATCACCGGCTGTCTCCCCCGCTGATCGAAGCGAAGGAGAGAGAAAAAAAACTGCACACACTCACACACTCCTCCGTGCTCTGCAGTTCCTCAAATATGACCTCCGTGATGACTTTGACCAGATTCCTCCATACTTTAAACAAGACTCCCATTACGCCTCTTGAGTACAGTAACAGGTTTGCTTGGGGGATGAGGCAAATGTGTGTGTGTGTGTGCGTGTGTGTGTGTGCATGTGTGTGTGCGTCTCTATGTGGTAAAGTAGTGTGCCTACCCCACTGTATAAATCACTTGACCCAGACCGACTGTTGACCATGGATTTATGCCAGTGCGAGAGGTTCCCGATGACAATGTATCTGCCCTCAGTGTAATGGATGGTACACAGAGTGCACTGTCATCCAGCAAATATGCTGTCTGAATGGGTCTGAAGTGGTGGGGTGGTGGAGCTGGGTTCATCAGCGACGCTACATAGGCGGCAGAGTAATGGATGGTGCTCTCCGCAGGGTGGGGCAGATAGCTTCTGGGACTCTCCCCAGCGCCTTTTAGAAACAAACCCGATGCATAAATTCGTTCCGGCGTCAGCATTACCACAATGGGTAGAGAGTCAGGCAGTAGACTGTAGACGCCCCACTGTGTTAGAGTATGAGTTGAAGTAGCTTTGAAAAAAACACTGAACAAAAATATAAACGCAACATGTAAAGTGTTGGTCCCATGTTTCATGAGCTAAAATAAAATATCCCAGAAATGTTCCATTTGCATAAAAAACGTATTTCTCTCAAATTTTGTTCACACATTTGTTTACATCCCTGGTAGTGAGCATTTCTCCTTTGCCAAGTGCTGCGGAGGAGTATTTCTGTCTGTAATAATGCCCTTTTGTGTGGAAAAACTAATTCTGATTGGCTGGGCCTTGCTCCCCAGTGGGTCGGCCTATGCCATCTCAGGCCCCCCCCCTGGCTGCGCCCCTGCCCAGTCATGCGAAATCCATAGATTAGAGCCTAATGAATTTATTTCAATTGACTGATTTCCTTATATGAACTGTAACTCAGCAAAATATTTGAAATTGTTGCGTGTTGCGTTTATTTTTGTTTAGTATAAATAGAGGGAATTGGAGACGCAGTGTTGTTGAAGTGAAAATGAAATGTCGAGTGACACAGCAGTCTAAGGTACTGCATCTCAGTGCTAGAGGCATCACTAAAGACCTTGTTTCAATCTAGTGCTTTATCACAACCGGCCCTAATTGGGAGTCACATAGAATTTGTTCTTAACTGACTTGCCTAGTTAAATAAAGGTTACATTTAAAATAAAAATACAATTTCAACACATATACACTTTTGACGAAACTAATGATAAACCAAGCTAACATCTGAAGAATAATATAGGCTGATTTAAGGTTAACATTCTATAAATATGATTGAATATTTTTGAAATATGCTATATTTCTTCAACAACAACTAAACATTTTTTGACAACAACCAGACATGATCTTTTCTTTACTAATGCATGAGATGATTGCATTATTAAGACATTAAACAAGGGAAAACAACAGAGCGAAGTTACAAAGGGGATCCAATAAAATCTGATACACTGTAAGGGGTTCCAACAGCTCCAGAAGATATATACATATACAGTGGGGAGAACAAGTATTTGATACACTGCCGATTTTGCAGGTTTTCCTACTTACAAAGCATGTAGAGGTCTGTAATTTTTATCATATGTACACTTCAACTGTGAGAGACGGAATCTAAAACAAAAATCCAGAAAATCACATTGTATGATTTTTAAATAATTAATTTGCATTTTATTGCATGACATAAGTATTTGATCACCTACCAACCAGTAAGAATTCCGGCTCTCACAGACCTGTTAGTTTTTCTTTAAGAAGCCCTCCTGTTCTCCACTCATTACCTGTATTAACTGCACCTGTTTGAACTCGTTACTTGTATAAAAGACACCTGTCCACACACTCAATCAAACAGACTCCAACCTCTCCACAATGGCCAAGACCAGAGAGCTGTGTAAGGACATCAGGGATAAAATTGTAGACCTGCACAAGGCTGGGATGGCCTACAGGACAATAGGCAAGCAGCTTGGTGAGAAGGCAACAACTGTTGGCGCAATTATTAGAAAATGGAAGAAGTTCAAGATGACGGTCAATCTCCCCCGGTCTGGGGGACCATGCAAGATCTCAGCTCGTGGGGCATCAATGATCATGAGGAAGGTGAGGGATCAGCCCAGAACTACACGGCAGGACCTGGTCAATGACCTGAAGAGAGCTGGGACCACATTCTCAAAGAAAACCATTAGTAACACACTACGCCGTCATGGATTAAAATCCTGCAGCGCACGCAAGGTCCCCCTGCTCAAGCCAGCGCATGTCCAGGCCCGTCTGAAGTTTGCCAATGACCATCTGGATGATCCAGAGGAGGAATGGGAGAAGGTCATGTGGCCTGATGAGACAAAAATAGAGCTTTTTGGTCTAAACTCCACTCGCCGTGTTTGGAGGAAGAAGAAGGATGAGTACAACCCCAAGAACACCATCCCAACCGTGAAGCATGGAGGTGGAAACATCATTCTTTGGGGATGCTTTTCTGCAAAGGGGACAGGACGACTGCACCGTATTGAGGGGAGGATGGATGGGGCCATGTATCGCGAGATCTTGGCCAACAACCTCCTTCCCTCAGTAAGAGCATTGAAGATGGGTCGTGGCTGGGTCTTCCAGCATGACAACGACCCAAAACACACAGCCAGGGCAACTAAGGAGTGGCTCCGTAAGAAGCATCTCAAGGTCCTGGAGTGGCCTAGCCAGTCTCCAGACCTGAACCCAATAGAAAATCTTTGGAGGGAGCTGAAAATCTGTGTTGCCCAGCGACAGCTCCGAAACCTGAAGGATCTGTATGGAGGAGTGGGCCAAAATCCCTCCTACAGTGTGTGCAAAACTGGTCAAGAACTACAGGAAACGTATGATCTCTGTAATTGCAAACAAAGGTTTCTGTACCAGATATTAAGTTCTGCTTTTCTGATGTATCAAATACTTATGTCATGCAATAAAATGCAAATTAATTACTTAAAAATCATACAATGTGAATTTCTGGATTTTTGTTTTAGATTCCGTCACTCACAGTTGAAGAGTACCTATGATAAAAATTACAGACTTCTACATGCTTTGTAAGGGGGAAAACCTGCAAAATCGGCAGTGTATCAAATACTTCTTCTCCCCACTGTATATATATATATATATATATATATATATTTCAGCCAGACTCAGAGTATCACAAAGCATAACATCTTCCAGACAAACTGTGTATGCATCGCAAATGGCAAGCTATTCCCTACATAGTGCAATACTTTTGACCAGAACCCTATAGGCCCTGGTTGAAAGTAGGGCACTACATCGGAAATAGGGTGCTATTTGAGATACAGGCTGGGACTATTAGTGGGGGAGATAGCTGAGGCCTTCACAAACCATGGTGATGAAGTGTCCTATTTCCAAGTTGTCTCCCAAATCTGGGGCCCCCACTCAACACTTCACTTACTAGACAGCCCAGAAACACAGCAGACAAGGCGCTTTATCTCTGTGTGTGTGTTTGTGTGTGTGTGTTTGTGTATGTGTTCATGTGTGTGTCTTTTGTCTTTAGAGTTTGAGAGGGAGACTATCTTCTGTGTGTATATGGCGATAGCATTATTAGTTAAATGTCTCTATTAATGTAATGGCAAAGCATAACTGAATTAATTGCATACTTTTGACACATCAGTGATAAAAAAAAAGCTCCCTCTGAACAGGCTCCAATCTTAGACAGATTTACAGTTGAATGGTTAGTTAAAAAATTGGTATTAGTACAAACCTTCCTGAGCTTTTGCATTTTAGTGTTACTTGTTGACTAATCACATTTAGTTTGTGCATCTTGTTGCGTCTAAAGAAGTCAAGTCTGTGTCTCAAAGTTTCATAATTAGCTCAGAGAAAACATGTGGACGTGAGCTAGCTGCTAGCTGTAAAAGGAGTGACTCGGGAGCAAGACAAAGTGGTCCAAATTCTTTTTTCTTAAACTAACAACAGGAATTCACCGCACCAATGAATCTCTGAGGAAATGGCATGACACACCCAGATGGTTTTTTAAACGGGGGCATAGATAATGCAGATGTTGCACTGTCTCTGTACACACAACATAAAATACATACTCTTTTTCTTCTCTTTTAGAGGGAAGTGTTTATCTCACAATGCAGGCAGGAAAGGGGCATTAATCACCACTGTGCCTTGGGAGCCCGGCCAATCATAACAGGTATAGTTGATGGTCATTTACACAGGGGTTCCTGGTGTGTATCTGTCTGGGTAGTGTATAATGGACTTCATGCTGTGGAGATGGGGAGGGATGTTAGTTTTACCACTGGAGTGATAGGTTGGGGTTTGTAGGTGTGTTACATACCTTCAAGAACAAATTGTGCCTTGCCTTGACAATCACATTATTACATTTTTTACTTCAATAGACATGTGTGTTTCTTCTGAAACGCCCAATTAGTGAGTGTTTGAAGGATTTTGTAGGATGATTTAGTCAAAAGTTCTCACTCTATTCTGTAGGATGATTTAGTCAAAGGTGCTCTATTCTGTTGGATGATTTAGTCAAAAGTGCTCTATTCTGTTGGATGATTTAGTCAAAGGTGCTCTATTCTGTTGGATGATTTAGTCAAAGGTGCTCTATTCTGTAGGATGATTTAGTCAAAGGTGTTCTATTCTGTAGGATGATTTAGTCAAAGGTGCTCTATTCTGTAGGATGATTTAGTCAAAGGTACTCTATTCTGTAGGATGATTTAGTCAAAGGTGCTCTATTCTGTAGGATGATTTAGTCAAAGGTGTTCTATTCTGTAGGATGATTTAGTCAAAGGTGTTCTATTCTGTAGGATGATTTAGTCAAAGGTGCTCTATTCTGTAGGATGATTTAGTCAAAGGTACTCTATTCTGTAGGATGATTTAGTCAAAGGTGCTCTATTCTGTAGGATGTGTGTATTTAGTTATTTAGTGAAGGAGTTATGGACTATTCATTATCGGTAGACAGACACAGAGCAGACAGTTCATATACTCACATGGAAAATGTTGGTGTATGGGACTTTTGTCTAATGGACCTTCATCAAGCTGACTCTGCTTACTCTCTATGTGTACAGTACTTAAGGGAAAAGCAACATCATTCTGTGGTACGCTGGCACCATGGGGCCAACCAATGGTGTTGGTTAGCTAGGGATCCTTGGCACCATGGGGCCAACCAAGGGTGTTGGTTAGCTTGGGAGCCTTGGCACCATGGGGCCAACCAAGAGTGTTGGTTAGCTAGGGAGCCTTGGCACCATAGGGCCAACCAAGAGTGTTGGTTAGCTTGGGAGCCTTGGCACCATAGGGCCAACCAAGAGTGTTGGTTAGCTTGGGAGCCTTGGCACCATGGGGCCAACCAAGAGTGTTGGTTAGCTAGGGAGCCTTGGCACCAAAGGGCCAACAAGGGCTGTTGGGTAGCTAGCTAGCCTTTGTACCATGGGGCCAACCAGGGCTGTTGGGTATTCTATTTTTATTTTATTTAACCTTTATTTACCTAGGTAAGTCAGTTAAGGGGAACAGTGGGTTAACTGCTTTGTTCAGGGGCAGAACGATTATTTGTCAGCTCGGGAATTCAATCCAGCAACCTTTCGGTTACTAGCCCAACACCCTAACCACTAGGCTACCTGGGTAGCTAGCGAGCCTTGAGCGATGAGCTGTGTGTGTGTGTGTGCACCTAGTCAGGCTTGGCGGCAGCAGCCAGGACCTCATCTGTGACTGAGTGGGTGCTATAAAAGCCTAGAAGTGACGGGTCATGGTAAAGGTTAACAAAATCAAGGCAGGGAATTTACGAGCGCCCGTGCTCCAGCGACGCCAGCACTGATGGTGTGTGTAGAGGGCGGTTGGAGAGGGAGGATTATAAATACAGAGACTGTGTGTGTGTGTGTGTGTGTGTGTGTGTGTGTGTGTGTGTGTGTGTGTGTGTGTGTGTGTGTGTGTGTGTGTGTGTGTGTGTGTGTGTGTGGTGTGTGTGTGCCCGTGTGTGTATGTGTGGAATCGATCAGTCTGTGTTTAGGTCTCCTGTCTCTTGAGGTCAACCAGCTGACCATCTGTATTGAGACGTGGTGTCTAGCCTCTAAAGCCCTGCACCAGATATCATGCCATCTGACAATGCCTTGTTAGTTGGTCTGTTGTCAGCAAATGTCCAGACACCCCATCAGAACCCCAAATATATCCTTATTTTACTCAAATGGTATAGGCCGTCATTGTAAATAAGAATTTGTTCTTAACCGACTTGCCTAGTTAAATAAAGGTTAAATAAAAAAATATTTGTAAACAACGTAAATATAAACAAATATTGTATAGCCTCAAAACTATCATTTATAATAAACAGTCCTTGCATCTATAGCCCTGTTGATGAATTTGAGAGTGGTTACATTTCTCCAGCCCCATCCCTCAGCTGTTTACCAAAACACCTTGTTATTGTTTCTACTGCTGATTGCCGCTTCAAGTGTGAATAAGTCCAGTTATCTATTATCGATTATCTATGATGTGGCTAGGGCTGTGGCTGTCATACATTTGGTCAGCAGGTTATTGTTACACAGTAATTGACTGTTAATTAACGGGTTTAGCATCTCCAGGCCTCCACGCTTACAAGCCACTGATGAGCGCCTTTGGATAAGAAATTGATTGAATATACAGCATCACAATAAATCTATTACTTATATTTGTTAGAAACATTATGCTATGAAGAAAATGTATTTCAGAAGAACAGAATATGACTTGGCCTACTGTAGGCCTATGTTGTCTGGCTATGCTCCATGCCATAGGATGAAGTCTTGTTTATTTAACTGACAAGATATGCTTATAAGTTCCGTCACATTCTTTTATATGATTTTATATTAAGAAGAATATAGTTGAACTTAGCTGAATAAAATAGAAAGGATATTTTTACCATTATGGAGCGAGTGCGCATATGAAGTGGCTATGTTGAGCGTAAAAGTGATCATTTGAAACAGGTCCTATATGCTAGAATTAGAGTTATTTGGTAACTTTAGCTGTGAATAATACAAAACTGAATGTTTTGTGAATCAAATCATATGGGATACATGTTGCGACTACAGGCTTTTAATTATTTGAGAAAGTAGCAAAAAAATTGCTTGCGCTGCACAGATGTTCTCTCATCAAGTGATCATATTTTCACCCATCAGACTATTCTCAGTTTAATATTGTCTTTACTAATATGTCAAATTTGTTTATATTTAGAAAGACCCATTGTCAAATGGGCAGGCACAGGGGGGATTGTGCTCTTAAGCCTATGCATACGCATAAGCTCTAATATGCATATTGGAGTTTTTAATTAATCATCACCTTAGAAAGTGCTGTCCATTTCGTTGTGTTAGACTTTTAAACAACATCCACAACAAGCATGTTTTAAACTGTTTCAACCTGCTGTTGAACTTATTTCTTCAAATTGATAATCACAGTGAGGTGAGTTTTAAAAGTACCATAGGCCTACTGTTTCGATGATTAGTGTTTAATGTCACTTTTGATTGCATTTGCATGTATGTCAGAGTAGTTAGATGGTTAGATGGACAATAGATCCCTAAGTACCAGGCCATTAGGACCTGATGGTAGTTACCAAGTTGGGTACTACCAAAGCATGTTCAGGGTCACGTGGAATTTTACTGCGGTCATGACTGGTGTGGCGGTAATATGGTCACCGCAACAGCCCTAGATGTGGCCAGTATGATAAAAGGGGTGGGGGAAACTGAGTTAAGATGTTGTTTTCAATGACATGCACTTCTTCTTTGAAACTTTCCTCACAAAGCTCTCATGCAAATATACATGGTAATGTCTAGCTCACTGTTCCACTGTGTGTGGGTCTGTTGGCTCAGCCATGTCTCACAGGATTGATGAATTGTCAGTTTGAAGATAAACAGATTGGTTGAGTGAGGAGAAGAGTGGAATTTAAAGTAAGTAAGCGAGAAATGGGTAGTCTGATGTCATTTAGACTCATGTGATGTAATGACAGCTAACTAATGAACACTGAAGCAAGTCGGCCTGTAGACTAACAGGACTTTGAGGTAAATGGGGGGAAGAAGATTTATCTTGACATCCTATTGTCACCATTTCCCCCCATTTCTCTCTCCCTCCATTCTGTAATTGTTTTCAAGAGTAAGAAAAAGTTCAACAAAACAGATAAAGACAGACATCTGTGGATGATTTTATATCTGAGATTAAAAAAAAGATAAACGATTTAGCAAAGTCCACATGACCAATAATGATAAGTGCTTCATTTGAGAGTGGAACAAATGCCCATATTGTTTAGTCTGCCATCGCCATAGACACACCTGTTGTCTTGCTCCTCAGACATGAACTGCCAGTCCAACAAGGCCATAAGTGGAAAGTAAACCACACATGTTTTGTTAGACCTCCCCTGTCATATCATCCGCCCTATCCCATTACGGCTCTGATGACTTTGAGGAAGTGATCAGAATAAGTCTGTGTATAAACCATGCTCTCTAAGCTTTCTGGCTTTAGCCTGGGTTTGTCCAACACTCTGACGCTCCCAGTGCCATGGCGACGGCCCCACAGGGTCATGGCCACCCCGTTGTGTCACGGCGCCAAGAGACAGAAGGCAGTGGCGTCCGTGCCTTTACCCCTGATGGCCTGTTTTTTAATAGGTTCACACGGAGGTGTTGCTCCTCTTCCTGTGGGGTAACAAACCCTCGCACCCCTTACCGCGCCTGGCCCTGTACACGTTTACTATAGTGCTAATCCACTAGCGCTAGCGTTTCACTGAGCAACAAGTCTGCGTCTTAGTGACTCGACTTGTTTGGAGGAGGGCTTCCAGCAGTGCCGCTGTAATTGGCTTCCTCTACTACCGCCCGCCCGTCTGGATTTTCATTGGCCAAGTCGGCTGACAAGGAGGAAGAAGGAGGAGGAGGAAGGAGGAGCAAAGGATTATGGGATGAGAAACAGCCCGGGAGAGCGAGGCACAAGGGAGAGCCATGACTTCACAGCTGATGGCAAATCCATCAGCTCTCTCTCCCATCTTGATTGCAACAGGCCCCACCTCTCAGTGAGCTTCTGAAACAAAGTTTTGCTTTGTTTTCCTGTGACTTAGGAAAATGTGGAGGATTTGGTAGGACTCTGCTGGTTCTCTGTGTTAGGCTCAACCCAAAGATGATTAACTGTACCTAGTGACAACGGTCTGAAACTAACACCCGACCACCTGCCAAAAACAGCAACATTTAACCCTATGGGGTAACCCTATCAATCATACATGCCTGTTTCATTACCCACATTTCACTGTGTTTAACACTGTCACTGCAACTGTAATGCCGCAGATGATATGAGTTAGTATAGAACTACACTACACAGCATCCACTGGGATTTGAATGGATTTGGCCAGATAGAAATAAAGGATAACACGTTAAGCCATTGGTTACTACAGTTGGTTAAACTTGGCTGGAGTAGTAAGTTATAGCTTCGCCATGGAAATAAAAAAAAGAGGATGTGCATATGATCCATTGAGTGCAGTGAATTGACTGGGGGGTGACAGGGGTGCAAGTGTGAGTAAAACATAGGGATTTAATGGAAAACAAGGTGTGAGAATCTCTGCGGTGTAATGCAAGCTTAAGACCTAAACATATCGACAACAAAGTGTGTTTTGAAGGTATCACTTTCAGTTCATTATTTCTGGTCTGGGAGGTGTATAAAGCACAGAGAGCAGTGCATACCATGGAATACATGAGGAACGAGGAAGGCCTGTCATGCAACAAAAACCTTTCTTTACTATCACAGAGGCTCTGGCCCCATATACTAATGATAAGAGGCCCACATTCCTACACGGGCCCCCAAGCCTGAGGCCCCCAGGCCCCCAGGCCCTTCCAGTGACCCCACCTGACACTGTCCAGTCCTGGGGGGGCCCTAGCTCCATTACATGCCCTCTTCTCCCTCCCCCACCTTCCCCCAAACACTCACCCACACTGGGGGTGGTCAAAGATAAGGGGAAGACAACACAGGGCCTCTCTGACTGTGGTCAACACAGCTACCACAGATAACGTTGTTTCGGAGAGATGCCGGAGTAATAATGAATAGTTTGTGTGGATTTGTTTTTGTGTGAGTAAGGCAACAGCTCTAAAAATGACAACAACAGTTGAAAGGTTTCCTTACATGGGTTGGAAATGATAATAATTAATATCAAGTTAAGTACATTAATTTGGAAGTTCTGATATAATATGTGACTATATGAACTAATATGTATTTTAGGGAGAGAGCAAACAACTCCACAGGCCACATGTTGGAACAAAGTACTACCCATAACTCTGGTACATCCCTGCTAACAAAAATACTGACAGTCAGTCAGACAATGTTCGAGATCACCTGTGGTTTGTAGGACACAGTAGGATTGTGATGTCATCATGTGTTTGAATTTGGCTGACGGTCGGGGTGCCCTGCGATGCATCAGCATGTGTGGACAGACTGGACAGTCACTGATAAGCCTACAGATGTCCTGTCTCTCATGTTGTCAAACAGCACAAGACCTCAAACCCTGACTGGATGCTGACAACAGCGTCACATCAATGTCGAATTATGCTTGATATTTGATTGATGTTAATTTAACTTCAAATAAACTAATCGTTGGTTTGACACCCGTGTTGCTTGAAATCTGGTTTAAATAAAAACATATTTTTTGTGGGCCATTGTTGGCTTTTTACCCATCTTTATGTAACATGATCATGTTCTTTTTACCTGATTCATGTGAAATAAGCGTACAACTCTTGCACACAAACACATAAATATGACCCAAATATACTTGAAGTTACCCTTGCATACCCCATTATGCAACATTTCAGGTTAACAAGGGATAAAATGGGTCTTGTTAGTCACTTCATAAACCCCAGCTTAGTATGGTCTTTTATGGCCTTATAAAGCCTGAATAGGTTTAAATGGACTGAGGCAGTGGGCTAAGAGTGACTTAAGGGAGGCTTACACTACTTTGCATGAGGCTGAAACTGGATGGGAATTGGCTGTCGGGAACCACAACAGCAGGTCCAGGGTTAAGGAGACTGTTTGAGGAAGTTCTGGGATTATATCCATTATTGACATGGAGTAATGGCAATGAACCAACTGCATAGCTTAAGTTATGAAGTATAGGAATTGTGGATAAAAATACTGAGTCATCTTAGCACAAATAGCACAGACTGGAATATGTTCTGGGATTCTTCTGATGGCATTGAGGAGTACACCACATCAATTATTGGCTTCATCAATAAGTGCATCGATGATGTTGTCCCCACAGTGAGTGTACGTACGTACCCCAACCAGAAGCCATGGATTACAGGCAACATCCACACTGAGCTAAAGGCTAGAGCTGACGCTTTCAAAGAGTGGGATTCTAACCCGGACGCTTATAAGAAATCCCGCTATGCCCTCCGACGAACCATCAAACAGGCAAAGTGTCAATACAGGACTAAGATCGAATCGTACTACACCGGCTCTGACGCTCGTCGGATGTGGCAGGGCTTGCAAACCATTACAGACTACAAAGGGAAGCACAGCCGAGAGCTGCCCAGTGACATGAGCCTACCAGACGAACTAAACTACTTCTATACTCGCTTCGAGGCAAGCAACACTGAGGCATGCATGAGAGCACCAGCTGTTCCGGATGACTGTGTGATCTCACTCTCCGTAGCCGATGTGAGTAAGAGCTTTAAACAGGTCAACATTCACAAGGCCAGACGGATTACCAGGACGTGTACTCCGAGCATGCGCTGACCAACTGGCAAGTGTCTTCACTGACATTTTCAACAAGTTTGAGTCTATAATACCAACATGTTTCAAGCAGACCACCATAGTCCCTGTGCCCAAGAACACTATGGTAACCTGCCTAAATGACTTTAGACCCGTACCACTCACGTCTGTAGCCATGAAGTGCTTTGAATGGCTGGTCATGGCTCACATTAACACCATTAACCCAGAAACCCTAGACCCACTCCAATTTGCATACCGCACAAACAGATCCACAGATGATGCAATCTCTATTGCACTCCACACTGCCCTTTCCCCCCTGTACAAAAGAAACACCTATGTGAGAATGCTATTCATTGACTACAGCTCACCGTTCAACACCATAGTGCTCTCAAAACTCATCACTAAGCTAAGGATCCTGGGACTGAACACCTCCCTCTGCAACTGGATTCTGGACTTCCTGACGGGCCGCCCCCAGGTGGTAAGGGTAGGTCACAACACATCTGCCATGCTGATCCTCAACACTGCGGCCCCTCAGGTTGCGTGCTCAGTCCCCTCCTGTACTCCCTTTTCACCCACGACTGCACGGCCAGGCACGACTCCAACACCATCATTAAGTTTGCAGATGACACAACAGTGGTAGGCCTAATCACCGACAACAACGAGACAGCCTACAGGGAGGAGATCAGAGACCTGTCCATGTGGTGCCATGATAAGAACCTCTCCCTCAACATAATCAAGACAAAGGAGGTGATTGTGGGCTAGAGGAAAAGGAGGAGGACCGAGCACGCCCCCATTCTCATCGACAGGGCTGTAGTGGAGCAGGTTGAGAGCTTCACGTTCCTTGGTGTCCACATCACCAACAAACTAGAATGGTCCAAACACACCAAGACAGTCGTGAAGAAGGCAAGAAAAAGCCTTTACTCCCTCAGGAGACTGAAAAGATTTGGCATGGGTCCTCAGATCCTCAAAAGGTTCTACAGTTGCAACATCGAGAGCATCCTGACTGGCTGCATCACTGCCTGGTACGGCAACTGCCCGGCCTCCGACCGTAAGGCACTTTAGAGGGTAGTGCGTACGGCCCAGTACATCACTGGGGCCAAGCTTCCTGCCATCCAGGACCTCTATACCAGGTGGTGTCAGAGGAAGGCTGACAATAAACTTTGTAAGGTCTACACCTGTTGTTTTTCGGCACACGTGACAAATAAACTCTGATTTGATTTGATTTAGTCCCATATAATGTATGTTAGTGTTATTATTATTAGCAAGACAGCAAAAACAGATATGAGACCAGGATGCTGGTTACTACCAGGTTAGAGTCATGTGTTGGTTATTACCAGGCTAGACCTCTATACCAGGCGGTGTCAGAGGAAGGCCCTAAAAATTGTCAAAGACTCCATCCACCCTAGTCATAGACTCTTCTCTCTGCTACCGCATGGCAAGCGGTATCGGAGCGCCGAGTCTAGGTCCAAATGGCTTCTTAACAACTTCTACCCCCAAGCCATAAGACTCCTGAACAGCCAATCAAATGGCTATGTGTGTGGTTATTACCAGGCTAGCGTGATATGTGTTGGGTATTGCCAAACTAGAGTCGCATGTGCTGGTTATTACCTGGCTAGAGTCATTTGTGCTGATTATTACCAGACCAGAGTTATGTATGCTGGTTATTAACAGGCTAGAGTCATTACTAGGCTTGAGTCTTTTGTGTTGGTTATTACCAGGCTTGCGTCATATTTACTTGTTGTTACCAGGCTAGAGTCACATGTGCTGGTTATTAGCAGGCTAGCGTCATGTGTGCTGTTTATTACCAGACTAAATTCATGTATGTTGGTTATTAAAAGGATACAGTCTTGTGTGTTGGTTTTTAACAGGCTAGAGTTATGTGTGCTGGTTATAACCAGGCTACTGTCATGTCTGCTGGTTATTACTAGGCTAGAGTCATGTGCGTTGGTTATTACCATGCTAAAGTTATGTGTGTGGTTATTACCAGGCTTGAGTGATGTGTGTTGGGTATTGCCAAGCTAGAGTCACATGTACTGGTCATTACCAGGCTAGAGTAATGTGGGCTGATTATTACAAGACTAAATTCATGTATGTTAGCTATTACAAGGCTGGTGTCATGTATGCTGGTTATTACCAGGCTAGAATCATGTGTGCTGGTTATTACTAGGCTAGCGTGATGTGTGTTGGGTATTACCAGGCTAGCGTCATTTATGCTGGTTATTCCCAGGCTAGCGTAATTTATGCTGGTTATTACCAGGCTAGCGTCATTTATGCTGGTTATTACCAGGCTAGCGTAATTTATGCTGGTTATTACCAGGCTAGCGTGATGTGTGTTGGGTATTACCAAGTTTGTGTCATTTGTTCTGATTATTACCAGGCTAGTGTCGTGTGCATTGGTTTTTAGCAGTCTTGCGTAATGTGTGTTGGTTATTGCCAGGCTTGTGTCATGTACGCTGGTTAATTACCAGGCTAGAGTTATATGTGTGGTTATTACCAGGCTAGAGTCAGGTGTGCTGACTATTACAAGGCTAGAGTCATGTATAATGGTTATTACCAGGCTAGAGTTATGTGAGCTTGTTATTACCAGGTCAGAGTCATGTATGCTGGTTATTACCAGGCTAGTGTCCGGTACGTTGAGTATTACCAGGCTACAGTCATGTGTGCTGGTTTTTACCAGGCGTGAGTAATGTATACAGGTTAGTCATGTGTGCTGATTAGTACCAGACTAAATTAATGTATGTTGGTTGTTAAAAGGATACTGTCATGTATGCTGGTTATTACCATGCTAGTCATGTATGATAGTTATTACCAGGCTAGATCCATGTGTGCTAGTAACTACCAGGCTAGTGTCATGTGTGCTGGTTATTACCAGGCAAGTGTAATGTATGCTAGTGATTACCAGGCTAGAATAATATGTGCTGGTTATTACCAGGCTTGTGTCACATGTGCTGGTTATTACCAGGCTATAGTCATATTTGCTGGTTATTACCAGGCTTGCGTCATGTAATTTCTTTTGTCACATGCGCCGAATACAACAGGTGTAGACCTTACCTTACTTACAAGCCCCAAACCAACAATGCATTTCAAGAAATAGAGTTAAGAAAATATTTACTAAATAATCTAAAGTAAAAAAATAATACAATAAAATAACAATACAGAGGCTATATACAAGTTATTGATACCAAGTCAATGTTCTGGGGTCAGGTTAGTCAAGGTAATATGTACATGTAGGTAGGGGTAAAGTGACTATGCAT
The DNA here is from genome assembly GCA_023634145.1 of Thymallus thymallus. Lineage (NCBI taxonomy): Eukaryota > Metazoa > Chordata > Actinopteri > Salmoniformes > Salmonidae > Thymallus > Thymallus thymallus. The sequence continues at coordinate 12,842,884 of CM042385.1, forward strand.
AGATAATAAACAGCGAGTAAGAGCAGTGTAAAATCAAAGGGGGTAGGGGGTGTCAATGTAAATTGTCCGGCTGGCCATTTGATTAATTGTCAGCAGTCTTATGGCTTGGGGGTAGAAGATGTTATTGCCATGCTATGAAGTCATGAACACAAGGTATTATCATGCTAGCATCATGTGTGTTGGTTATTACCAGGCTTGCATCATGTACAGTGGTTATTACCAGGCTAAAGTCATGTGTGCTGGTTATTACCAGGCTAGAGTCACGCACACTGGTTATTACCAGGCTAGTGTAATGTGCAATGATTATTACCAGGCTAGCGTCAAATTTGCTGGTTATTACCAGGCTAGCGTCATGTGTGCTGGTTATTACCAGGCTAGCGTCATGTGTGCTGGTTATTACTATGCTAGAGTCACGTGTGCTGGTTATTACTATGCTAGATTCACGTGTGCTGGTTATTACTGTGCTAGATTCACGTGTGCTGGTTATTACTATGCTAGAGTTATGTGTGCTGGTTATTACTATGCTAGAGTCACGTGTGCTGGTTATTACTATGCTAGAGTTACGTGTGCTGGTTATTACTATGCTAGAGTCATGTGTGCTGGTTATTACTATGCTAGAGTCACGTGTGCTGGTTATTACTATGCTAGAGTCACGTGTGCTGGTTATTACTATGCTAGAGTCACGTGTACTGGTTATTACTATGCTAGAGTCACGTGTGCTGGTTATTACTATGCTAGAGTCATGTGTGCTGGTTATTACTATGCTAGAGTTACGTGTGCTGGTTATCACTATGCTAGAGTCATGTGTGCTGGTTATTACTATGCTAGAGTCACGTGTGCTGGTTATTACCAGGCTAGCGTCATGTGTGCTGGTTATTACCAGGCTAGCATCATGTATTCTTGTTATTACCAGGCTAGCATCTTGTATGCTTGTTATTACCAGGCTAGAGTCATGTATGCTGGTTACTACAAGGCTAGAGTCATGTCCCAGTGGTTAGAGTGTTGGGCCCGTAACTGAAAGGTTGCTGGATCGAATCCCCGAGCTGACAAGGTAAAATCCGTCGTTCTGCCCCTGAACAAGGCAGTTAACCCACTGTTCGTAGGCCGTCATTGAAAATAAGAATTTGTTCTTAACTGACTTGCCTAGTAAAAGGTAAGGTAAAAAAAAAATTGTACAGTATGCTGGTTATTCTGAATGCTTGTCATTCTTCAGGCGAATGCCTAGACAGGGGTCAGGGGGTCACGTCCTTTCCCTGACTCCAGAGTTGTAAATCACACTTGGTGAGTAAAGCGCTGAGGCTCGTGCCATATAGCCTTGTGCTTTAAAGGGACCTGCCACGGGGCGACGGTTGTTTCTGTCGTTTGGTTGTTGTTGTCTCATCCTCCCCTATCAACGTTAGTTTCTTCTCTGCAATGAGTCAGGATCTGTGTACTTCCATGATGATTTCAAGAACGGATAAACATTTTAACGATTCTGATTGGTCCATGAAACCAATGGGTTGGGCCAGTGTCACAACACATGTGGGTAAAGCGGCGTTTTGAAAATGTGTGATTGATACTCTGATTGGTTTGAGATGATCCAATCCCTGATGACTTTGTCACCTCAAACAACTTAAGTATGTATCGTACATAGAGCAGTGGAGGAATTCAGTTTGAGTAGTCAGGCAAACTTAATTTGTCTTCCCAAGTTTGTTTTCAAAGACGCTAGTGACTGAAATAACCATACAATTACAGTCTTTACTCAAGACAGTATCGTGCTCAACATGGTCTCACTAGAATATGTCAACATAGTGACATTTATCCGTTATAGTTACTTCACCTGAAATATTAATACGTCACCTATGCTGACGTATTACTAATGTAGTTATTATGTCACGTACTGTAGCAAACATAGTCTTGGTGGCTTGTAAATATTGGCTCAATTCATCAACAAGTTACACAGAGAGAACTGCTAATGATTTAAACATTGCCGTCCATTGACTCCACTCGGTGGGACTATGGCCCAAATGGCACCAATTACCTACGTAGTGCACCATGAATGTACCATGAAGCTGGGAAAAGGGATGAATGTACCATGAAGCTGGGAAAAGGGATGAATGTACCATGAAGCTGGGAAAAGAGATGACTGTACCATGAAGCTGGGAAAAGGGATGACTGTACCATGAAGCTGGGAAAAGGGATGACTGTACCATGAAGCTGGGAAAAGGGATGACTGTACCATGAAGCTGGGAAAAGGGATGACTGTACCATGAAGCTGGGAAAAGAGATGACTGTACCATGAAACTGGGAAAAGAGATGACTGTACCATGAAGCTGGGAAAAGAGATGACTGTACCATGAAGCTGGGAAAAGAGATGACTGTACCATGAAACTGGGAAAAGAGATGACTGTACCATAAAACTGGGAAAAGAGATGACTGTACCATGAAGCTGGTAAAAGAGATGACTGTACCATGAAGCTGGGAAAAGAGATGACTGTACCATGAAACTGGGAAAAGAGATGACTGTACCATGAAACTGGGAAAAGAGATGACTGTACCATGAAACTGGGAAAAGAGATGACTGTACCATGAAGCTGGGAAAAGAGATGACTGTACCATGAAAATGGGAAAAGGGATGACTGTACCATGAAGCTGGGAAAAGGGATGACTGTACCATGAAGCTGGGAAAAGGGATGACTGTACCATGAAGCTGGGAAAAGAGATGACTGTACCATGAAACTGGGAAAAGAGATGACTGTACCATGAAGCTGGGAAAAGAGATGACTGTACCATGAAGCTGGGAAAAGAGATGACTGTACCATGAAACTGGGAAAAGAGATGACTGTACCATGAAACTGGGAAAAGAGATGACTGTACCATGAAGCTGGTAAAAGAGATGACTGTACCATGAAGCTGGGAAAAGAGATGACTGTACCATGAAACTGGGAAAAGAGATGACTGTACCATGAAGCTGGGAAAAGAGATGACTGTACCATGAAGCTGGGAAAAGAGATGACTGTACCATGAAATTGGGAAAAGAGATGACTGTACCATGAAGCTGGGAAAAGAGATGACTGTACCATGAAGCTGGGAAAAGGGATGACTGTACCATGAAGCTGGGAAAAGAGATGACTGTACCATGAAACTGGGAAAAGAGATGACTGTACCATGAAGCTGGGAAAAGAGATGACTGTACCATGAAGCTGGGAAAAGAGATGACTGTACCATGAAACTGGGAAAAGAGATGACTGTACCATGAAACTGGGAAAAGAGATGACTGTACCATGAAGCTGGTAAAAGAGATGACTGTACCATGAAGCTGGGAAAAGAGATGACTGTACCATGAAACTGGGAAAAGAGATGACTGTACCATGAAACTGGGAAAAGAGATGACTGTACCATGAAACTGGGAAAAGAGATGACTGTACCATGAAGCTGGGAAAAGAGATGACTGTACCATGAAGCTGGGAAAAGAGATGACTGTACCATGAAGCTGGGAAAAGAGATGACTGTACCATGAAATTGGGAAAAGAGATGACTGTACCATGAAGCTGGGAAAAGAGATGACTGTACCATGAAGCTGGGAAAAGAGATGACTGTACCATGAAGCTGGGAAAAGGGATGACTGTACCATGAAGCTGGGAAAAGGGATGACTGTACCATGAAGCTGGGAAAAGGGATGACTGTACCATGAAGCTGGGAAAAGGGATGACTGTACCATGAAGCTGGGAAAAGAGATGACTGTACCATGAAACTGGGAAAAGAGATGACTGTACCATGAAGCTGGGAAAAGAGATGACTGTACCATGAAGCTGGGAAAAGAGATGACTGTACCATGAAACTGGGAAAAGAGATGACTGTACCATGAAACTGGGAAAAGAGATGACTGTACCATGAAGCTGGTAAAAGAGATGACTGTACCATGAAGCTGGGAAAAGAGATGACTGTACCATGAAGCTGGGAAAAGGGATGACTGTACCATGAAGCTGGGAAAAGGGATGACTGTACCATGAAGCTGGGAAAAGGGATGACTGTACCATGAAGCTGGGAAAAGGGATGACTGTACCATGAAGCTGGGAAAAGAGATGACTGTACCATGAAACTGGGAAAAGAGATGACTGTACCATGAAGCTGGGAAAAGAGATGACTGTACCATGAAGCTGGGAAAAGAGATGACTGTACCATGAAACTGGGAAAAGAGATGACTGTACCATGAAACTGGGAAAAGAGATGACTGTACCATGAAGCTGGTAAAAGAGATGACTGTACCATGAAGCTGGGAAAAGAGATGACTGTACCATGAAACTGGGAAAAGAGATGACTGTACCATGAAACTGGGAAAAGAGATGACTGTACCATGAAACTGGGAAAAGAGATGACTGTACCATGAAGCTGGGAAAAGAGATGACTGTACCATGAAGCTGGGAAAAGAGATGACTGTACCATGAAGCTGGGAAAAGAGATGACTGTACCATGAAATTGGGAAAAGAGATGACTGTACCATGAAGCTGGGAAAAGAGATGACTGTACCATGAAGCTGGGAAAAGAGATGACTGTACCATGAAGCTGGGAAAAGTCCTATTTATCATCCCTGTTGAATTTGTTGTTTCTGTTCATCTGAGCCATGGAACCAAATCAAATAGGAGCAGGGGCCAAATAGGCTGTCATTAATTCAGGGCCTTGATAAGCAATGGCCGACTTTTTTAGTACATTTCAGTACATTCCTGACAGCCACAGACAGAAAAGTACAGACAGATGATACCGCTGGTGGTATCGCATTTTTTTGTTAGGGTCCCTAAACTTTTATGGACAGTTATATATTGCGGCCCTGTCAGACCAGTCGTGATAAGCTATGGAGGCAGTGTGGTGGAACAAGGTGTAAAAAAATCTGTCTTTGCCCTTAGACGACCTCTGGCTCAACAATGAAGGATAGATAAGATTAGGACAGACGGTTCTAAAGTTCCCAAGATGCTAGTGATGAGTAACCTGGCAAGGCATCTATGGTTGCACAGTCCATACAGTAGGCTTATACATGATACTCAGGGTTTATGGTTGAGGCAGTTTATTAGCCCATGGAAATGAATATGCATTCATATTAAAGTAGCTAATAAGGCCTCCATTTTAGCATGAATGTGAAAATCAGCGTACGGTAACTGTATTTGTGATCAAATACCATGTATTTTTAATGTATGTTGTGCATATTTGTGTAATAAGGCAATATAGCAATTCAAATGATTGTGGTGAAGGTCATTCAGGCAGAGTTCATGTTGTCACAGGGTTCTAGTCCACTCCTCGGGATACAAAAGCATTGGGTGACACACAGACAGCGGACAGATCTGGTTTCAGCCTAGCAAATATCTGGCCTTGGCTACAAAGGCCCTGTGTGTGTGTGTGCATGTGTGTATGACCCCTCTTCTCTTTGGTTCCAGCCAAGGGAAAAAATAGTACCCACCAACAGGCCCCAAAATAAAGACCAGGTTAATATACAACATGGTAGACTGCTGTGGGATCAGGTTAATATACAACATGGTAGACTGCTGTGGGGTCAGGTTAATATACAACATGGTAGACTGCTGTGGGGTCAGGTTAATATACAACATGGTAGACTGCTGTGGGGTTAGGTCAATATACAACATGGTAGACTGCTGTGGGGTTAGGTTAATATACAACATGGTAGACTGCTGTGGGGTTAGGTAAATATACAACATGGTAGACTGCTGTGGGGTTAGGTTAATATACAACATGGTAGACTGCTGTGGGGTTAGGTTAATATACAACATGGTAGACTGCTGTGGGGTAACTTATCAAACAATAAGGAGACGACTTCCTAGGAGAACATAGAGTTCCTCAGGGAGGTCGCACTCCAGAGAGGACAGGATGGTTATGTTATTGGACTGCAACACGTTCCATGTCCAGTCGAAAGTGGACTTAGTTCAGTCCCTAGTGGTCTTGCAAACACATCACAACTGACCACTGGTTAAAGAGTGCTGTCTATCTGGCTTTGATTCAACTGTGAAGAACTATGTTGAACAAAAAAGTTTAAACAATTCAAATAATATGCACTTTAAATAATTGCTGATACATAATAAGATTATTTTTACTCAGATTACCATATGTCTTACAAATGCACTGCAGTGACAGTGTTTTGGAACCATTGATATCCACTCACTTGGCTTTCTTTGTGTTGGGTCTTCCCTCTTGTGGTCATTCTGAGTCATTGCAGAAACATGTCTCCACAATATCTAATTAAAAGTGCACACATTCTTCATATTTTATCAAGCACTACCAAATAGCAATTTTTCCTGAATGTTTAACAATTACTGTGTATATGACTGCCTTTATAATGCAGAGAATGATAAATAAGCCCTTTTGAGGGAGGCTTAATCCAGGCCTCATCAAGGCCTACAACATTGACCTGGCACACAGGTGCTCCCTTCACTACCTGCCCAAATCCAATATGTAGGCCAGACAGAGTGATTTTAGTCCAAACCCAGCCGTATATTGTATGCAGCCAAAGGCAGCCTCATCCTCCCAAACCCACCCATTCTGGCAGGCAGCCATTTTGTTCAATAGAGAGAGTTTGAAGCCAGCTTATCTCCACTGACTTTAAAGTGTGCCAGAGGTAGTAGGTGAGGCCACGGGTGAATCTGACGAACACTGCTTCGTCTTCACTGAGACTTATTGAAGGACAAGGTTTTACTCCCCCCCCCCCCGCCTTGAGTCGGCACAGCGTTTGGAGCATGTCGGAACACGGTCTACAGGCGAGCTTATGGTCCGTTTAATTGATCTAAACACTTTGTTTTGTTTATTTAAAGGGGACTCTTAGCCCTGGGGGTGTTTGTTGAGAAAAAGAAGAAAATTCCAAATCTTTTCATTTTTCCTTCCTTTTTCCTTTCATCTTTTCTTTTCTTTTTTGGCCATCAGCTATGTGAGCCAGAAAGCCTTGGTAAACATCCCAGCCCAGTAGCCTTGTATCAATAAGCAGCGTCTCCCTTCTGTAATGTGTGGTCCCAATGCATTTGGAGAGGTCCTCTCCTCTTCTCCCTTTTGAAGTAGTTACAGCCCTACAAACATGCTTGCACTGATTTTAGGGGGAAACCCCTAGATTATTAAACATGTCATTATCAATGGGCTCAAAAATGAAAAAGGATGAAACAGACATACAATACCGGTCAAAAGTTTTAGAACATCTACTCATTCAAGGGTTTTTCTTTGTTTTGACTGTTTTCTACATTGCAGAATAAAAGTGAAGACATCAAAACTATGAAATAACACATATGGAATCATGTAGTAACCAATTTGTTTTTAAACAAATCAAAATACATTTTATATTTGACATTCTTCTTTGCCTTGATGACAGCTTTGTACACTCTTGGCATTCTCTCAACCAGCTTCATGAGGTAGTCACCTGGAATGCATTAACAGGTGTGTCTCGTTACAAGTTTATTTGTGGAATTTCTTTCCATTTCCAGCAAAGAGAAATGACAGTCCATCATTACTTCAAGACATGAAGGTCAGTCAATATGGAAAATTTCAAGAACTTTCTTCAAGTGCAGTCGCAAAAACCATCAAGCGCTATGATGAAACTGGTTCTCATGAGGACCGCCACAGGAAAGGAAGACCCAGAGTTACCTCTGCTGCAGAGGATACATTCATTAGAGAACTGCACCTCAGATTGCAGCCCAAATAAATGTTTCAGAGTTAAAGTAACAGACACTCTCAACATCTCAAAATCAAGTATTCAGAGGAGACTGTGTGAATCAGGCCTTCATGGTCAAATTGCTGCAAAGAAACCACTACCAATGGACACCAATAAGAAGAAGAGAATTGCTTGGGCCAAGAAACACGAGCAATGGACATTAGACCGGTAGAAATGTGTCCTTTGGTCTGATGAGTCCAAATTCATCCAACTGCCATGTCTTTGTGAGACGCAGAGTAGGTGAACGGATGATCTCCGCACGTGTGGTTACCACCGTGAAGCATGGAGGAGGAGGTATCATGGTATGGGGGTGCTTTGCTAGTGACACTGTCAGTGATTTATTTAGAATTCAAGGCACACTTAACCAGCATGGCTACCACAGCATTCTGCAGAGATGCGCCATCCCATCTGGTTTGCGCTTAGTGGGACTATCGTTAGTTTTTCAACAGGACAATGACCCAAAACACACCACTGGGCTGTGTAAGGGCTGTTTGACCAAGAAGGAGAGTGATAGAGTGCTGCATCATATGACCTGGCCTCCACAATCACCCGACCTCAACCCAATTGAGATGGTTTGGTATGAGTTAGAGCGCAGAGTGAAGGAAAAGCAGCCAACAAGTGCTCAGCATATGTGGGAACTCCTTCAAGATTGTTGGAAAAGCATTCCTCATGAAGCTGGTTGAGAGAATGCCAAGAGTGTGCAAAGCTGTCATCAAGGCAAAGGGTGGCTACATGAATCCATATGTGCTATTTCTTGGTCTTCACTTTTATTCTACAATGTAGAAAATAGTAAAAATAAAGAAAAACCCTTGAATAAGTAGGTGTTCTAAAACTTTTGACCGGTTGTGTATATCATTGCTCATTGTGCAAAGTACAATAATGTACGGTCATGGGCATCAAGCGACTGTTTAGCGTTAGCTAATACTAGGAGGCCTAGGCTACAGTACATCACAAACATGTGATCTGTTTTTTTAGTTTGGTTTAGAAGAGGATGTGCATAATCAGAGGGAATGCAGGTATTTGGGTATTTCCCCATAATGAGTTATCAATTGACTCCGGGGCAGGGAGCATTATTTTCTAAAGAGTCTTTCTCTTGCCATCATAATGTCATACTTCTTCTCAATAAACATAATGATGCTCGATACAGTGATTATCAGTAAGCTAGTGACTGACCCTTGACCCTACACAGGAAGTAGAAGTCAAGTAGAATCTTTCACAGAACATTACAACCAATACAAGGGGTGAAGAAGTTAGGAGAGACTATCAACCAATGAGTTACAGCACATCTTGGGACCATCAATCAAACCGAGCTGTGCTCTTTGCTAACGTGAGACAGAGGATTCTGCAGGCTTGGTATGCAGACTTGAACCCTCTATTCATAGTTGCTACGCGCCATGTAAATCACCAGGCGAGAGCGCCTTGGACTCAAAGGCTGAAGGGGAAGTTTTCTTCACAACGGGGAGCCGAAAGTTCAGTGATAAATTATATAGTTTGAGCTCCTCGACGCTCTTGCTGTTTCGCTGTGATGGGAACGCGGGCCTTTAGCGTGCATTGGTAACTTGTAGATTCAGTAACATTGCTCGAAACAGGAGCTGTTAGCCATTCGTTGTCACATTGTGTCACAGGTGCTGGAATGATGTGACTCAGTGAGAAGGCCCGAGTGAATTCACACATGGAGGGAAAAAGAGTCTTGTCTCTCGTGACAAGAACCAATCCAGCCAGGGGTCATGACCCTTGTTCCTTCCTTAAAACATTAAATAGACTCAGAGAGAGGAATAATGAAACCTCACAACCTCTGTTATATCAATACATTTTCACACTGGTATTTATACAAGCAGTGTCAACTAATATAATTAACAAACAGAATCATTGCCAGGCCCTGCCTAGGGCAGAACAGGAGGAAATGTGTCATAGGTTTAGCACTCCTCCAGTCATTTCTGCACAAAAGTGCCCCAATTCAAGCCCCCACCTCCCAAAAATGACATTTTGCGTGTAAGTTAGAGGGTATAAATTCCATGTAATTACTAGCAGGTTTCTCACTGGCTAGACAATCCAACACTTACTCGTCCTCTTCCTGTTTAACTATCTGCTTCGGATCGCAAAGCCCAGCTGCTTATTTTACAACGAATAGCTGTACATCAGCATTACCACCTCACATCCAGCCGTTTCACATCCAGCATTAAAAGGGATGAATATTGATCTGCTAAAGAGGATTTATTTATTTCATGCTCTATCCAAAGATCAACTGCTACCAGCTTTCTGCGGATCTGCGTAGGCTCTCGCCAAGTAAAGCTACTGCATACATGACTTTGGACTTGACATTTTAGGCCGGGAAGAAAACCAAACAGTAAATTCACTGCAATAATCCCAGATAAATGAGATGATCACTGCGAAAGCTTAGATAGTTAAGTGGCCTACACTTAAGTCCAGAGACGATAAAAACATGGCTCGTCGGAGAGCGTCCATATGGGAGAGTGCGGGCAGACCTTAAAACAAGGAAGGGAAGACTGTTTTAATGTGCTATATCTCTATCAGTGTCTCACTGAAAGGAAACACAGAGACAATTCAGATGAAAGCGCAAGACAAAATGACAGACATCTGACCGATCCATAATTGTAAAATTCCAATCAGAAAACCTGACATTGACATATCATATAAATCATTAATTTTGTTTCTATTCCACCCTATGTGAATCCTATATTTACCCCCTCACACACAGTGCCCAGTCCCATCGCTGCAGTGTGGGTCCTTTGTTAGCAGTAGGGACTCGTCCACTAATACAGGGATAAGCCCCATGCTGTCTGCTCAGTGGCATGAGTTGTCAGAGGAGACAGAGAGAAAGAAATGGCCATCTGGAGATGCAGCCAGCACACCCAGGTCACATGAGCAGGGTGGAGTATAGTGGTTTGAATATTGGCTGTGCTCAGCTGGCCAGCAGCATAGTCATTTGCCATGGCCATTCTATAAGACTGTGGCTTTAAATATAATACTGGTGTGATCATTATTCAAAATACATTTCTAAGTATAGCCTTATACCCCTTTTTGGAGTCTTCACAGTAGGGCCTAGTGCATGGCAAGATAATACAATTTTATGTGGATTGTCTGATGACATAAATACGGGGAAGGGATTTGGTGTTAACAAAATACATAAAATAAATGGCAATAAATTGTGTAGATTGTAAAAAATAAATAA